>JAAAWK010000043.1:0-26428 GCA_022496015.1 Hordeum marinum | reverse complement strand
GGAGGTGGATTCCAAGTGGGACTCTTCCCTAACCCTACCCCTACTCTTACTCCTTCTTCCCTTGCGCATAGGCCCTGATGGAATGACTTGCCCAGCCCACCGGGGGATGGTGTGCCACCTCTAAGGCCCATGTGGCCCCTTGGGGTATGTGGGCCCCACTTGGTGGTCTCCGGAACCAATTTGTCACTCCCGGTACACTGCCAGAAATGCCGAAAACTTTTCCAGAGTTCAAACACCACTTTCCTATAATCAATCTTTACCTCCGGACCATTCCAGAGCTCCTCATGACGTCCGGGATCTCATCCGGGACTCCGAACAACCTTCGGTCACCACCATACATAACTCTATACTACCGAAACGTCACCGAACCTTAAATGTGCAGACCTTGCAGGTTCGAGAACTATGTAGACATGACCGAGACACCTTTATGGTCAATAACCAATAGCAGGACCTAGATGCCCATATTGATTCCTACATATTCTACAAAGATCTTTATCGGTCAAAACTCTGTGTCAAGGATTTAATTAATCTCGTATGATGTTCCCTTTGTTCTTCAGTATGTTATTTGCTCGAGATTCGATCGTCGGTATCTCCATACCTAGTTCAACCTCGTTACCTGCAAGTCTCTTTACTCGTTCCGTAATACAAGATCCCGTGGCTAACATTTAGTCACATTGCTTGCAAGGCTTATTGTGATGTTGTATTAACAAGTGGGCCTTAAGATACCTCTCCGTCACACGGAGTAACAAATCCCAGTGTTGATCCATGCCAACCCAGCAGACACCCTCGGAGATGACTGTAGAGCACCTTTCTAGTCACCCAGTTACGTTGCGACGTTTGATACACACAAGGCACTCCTCCAGTGTTCGTGAGTTGCATGATCTCATGGTCATAGGAACATATACGTGACATGCAGAAAACTATAGCAATAAACTGACACGATCGTATGCTACGTTTATATTTTGGGTCTTGTCCATCCCATCATTCTCATAATGATGTTATCCCGTTATCAAATGACATCTCATTTCAATGGCTAGGAAACCTTGACCATCTTTGATGAACGAGCTAGTCTACTAGAGGCACACTAGGGACAAAGTGTTGTCTATATATCCACACATGCAATGTGTTTCCAACCAATACAATTATAGCATGGATAATAAACAATTATCATGAACAAGGAAATATAATAATAAACACTTTATTTATTGCCTCTAGGGCATATTTCCAATAGTCTCCCACTTGCACTAGAGTCAATAATCTAGTTCACATCACTATGTGATTTACATTGTAATGAATCGAACACCTATGCAGTTCTGGTGTTGATCATGTTTAGCCCTTGGAAGAGTTTTAGTCATCGGGTCTGCAACATTCAGATCCGTGTGCGCTTGGCAAATATTTATGTCCTTCTCCTCGATGTAATCGCAGATGGAATTGAAGCGTCGCTTTATGTGTCTGGTCCTCTTGTGAAACCTTGGTTCCTTGGCAAAGCAATAGCACCAGTGTGTCACAGAACAGAGTCATTGGATGCAGTGCACTGGTCAGTACTCCAAGATCTGTTATGAACTGCTTCATCAAGACATCTTCCTTCGCTGCCTCTGAGGCTGCGATGTACTCCTCTTCACATGTAGAATCGGCTACAACGCTTTGCTTGGAACTGCACCAGCTTACCGCTCCCCCGTTGAGAATAATATGTATCCGGTTTGCGACTTAGAGTCATCTGGATCAGTTTCAAAGCTTGCATCGACGTAACCCTTTATGACGAGCTCTTGATCACCTCCATAAACGAGAAACATTCCTTAGTCCTTTTCAGGTACTTAAGGATATTCTTGACCGTCGTCCAGTGCTCCATTCCAGGATCACTTTGAAACCTTCTGGCCATACTTATGGCAAGGCTCACATCGGGTCTTGTGCATAGCATTGCATACATGATAGAGCCTATGGCTGACGCATAGGGGATGACACTCATCTTCTCTCTATCTTCTACGGTCACTGGGCATTGAGGTCTTACTCAACTTGACACCATGTAACACAGGCAAGAACCCCTTCTTGGACTGATCCATTTTGAACTTCTTCAAAACATTATCAAGGTATGTGCTTGTGAAAGTCCTATCAAGCGTCTCGATCTATCTCTATAGATCTTAATGCCTAATATTACTTCACGCTTTCTAGTATTTCTATATTGTTCCAATCAGCAATATGTCACCACATATAATATTAGAAACGCTACAGAGCTCTCACTCACTTTCTTGTAAATACAAGCTTCTTCGTAAACTTGTATAAACCCAAATGCTTTGATCACCTCATCAAAGTGCTTATTCCAACTCCGAGATGCTTGCACCAGTCCATAAATGGATCGCTGGAGTTCGCAAACTTTGTCGGCATTCTCTAGATCGACAAAAACCTTCTGGTTGTATCATATACAACTCTTCCTCAAGGAAACCATTGAGGAACGTTGTTTTGACATCCATGTGCCAAATTTCATAGTCGAAATATGCAGCTATTGCCAACATGATTCTGATAGACTTAAGCATCGCTACGGGTGAGAAGGTCTCATCATAGTCAACTCCTTGAACTTGTGAAAAACCATTTGCCACAAGTCGAGCTGTATAGACAGTGACATTACCGTCTGTGTCTGTCTTCTTCCTAAAGATCCATTTGTTCTGAATGGCCTTTCGCCCTTCAGCTAATACTTCCAAAGTCCATACTTTGTTTTCATGCATGGATCCCATCTCGGATTTCATGGGCTCTAAACATTTCTCAGAATCCGGGCCCATCATCGTAGCTCATAAGTTCATTGTTGTCCAACAACATGACCTCCAAGACAGGGTTGCCATACCACTCAGGAGTAGTACGCGCCCTTGTCGACCTACGAGGTTCAATAGCAACTTGATCCGAAGCCTCATGATCATCATCATGGACTTCCTCTGCAACTGTTGTAGGCTCCACAGAAACATCTTTCTATGCTGCGCTACTCTCTGGTTGAAGTAAAGGTTCAATAACCTCATCAAGCTCTATTTCCCTCCCACTCAGTTCTTTCGAGAGAAACTCTTTCTCAAGAAATGTTTCGTTCTTTGCGACAAACACTTTGCCTTCGGATCTAAGATAGAAGGTATACCCAAGTATCTCTTTCAGGTATCCTATGAAGAAGCATTTCTCCGCTTTGGGTTCCGCCTTTTCAGGCTGAAGCTTTTTGACATAAGCATCACATCCCCAAACTTTAAGAAACGGCAACTTTGGCCTCTTGCCAAACCACAATTCATATGGCGTCGTCTCAATGGATTTCGATGGTGCCCTATTTAAAGTGAATGCAGTTGTCTCTAATGCATAACCCTAAAACAATAGTGGCAAATCGGCAAGAGACATCATAGAACGCACCATATCTAATAAGGTTCGATTACGACGTTCGGACACACCATTATGTTGTGGTGTTCCAGACGGTGTCAACTGTAAAATAATTCCACACTGTCTTAAGTGACTGCCAAACTCATAACTCGGATATTCACCTCCTCGATCAGATCGTAGGAATTGAATCTTCTTGTTACAATGATTCTCAGCTTCACTCTGAAATTGCTTGAACTTTTCAAACGTTTCAGACTTGTGTTTCATTAAGTAAATATACCCATATCTACTTAGGTCATCAATGAAGGTGAGAAAATAACGATATCCACCGCGTGCCTCAATGTTCATTGGACCACACACATCAATATGTATGATTTCCAACAAATCACTCGCACGTTCCATTGTTCCAGAGAACGGCGTTTTAGTCATCCTGCCCATGAGGCATGGTTCACATGTGTCAAGTGGTTCAAAATCAAGTGACTCCAAAAGTCCATCAGCATGGAGCTTCCTCATGCGTCTTACACCAATATGACCCAAACGGCAGTACCACAAGAAAGTGGTACTATCATTATCAACTCTACATCTTTTGGCATCAATGTTACGAACATGTGTATCATCACTATCAAGATTCAATATGAATAAACCCCTCACATTGGGAGCATGACCATAAAAGACATTACTCATATAAATAGAACACCAATTATTCTCAGACTTAAATGAGTAACCGTCTCGCAATAAACAAGATCCAGATATGATGTTCATGCTTAACGCAGGCACTAAATAACAATTATTCAGGTTCATCACTAATCCCGGTGGTAATCGAAGAGAGAGCGTGCCGACGGTGATCACATCAGCCCTGGAACCATTTCCCAAGCGCATCGTCACTTCGTCCTTCGCCAGCCTTCGTGTATTACATAGTTCCTGTTTTGAGATTCAAATGTGAGCAACCGAACCGGTATCAAATACCCAGTAACTATAATGAGAGCTAGTAAGGTACACATCAATAACATGTATATCATATATACCTTGTTTGTTCTTGGCCGCCTTCTTGTCAGCGAGATACTTGGGGCAGTTCTGCTTCTAGTGACCAGTTCCCTTGCAATGAAAGCACTTAGTTTCTGGCTTGGGTCTAGCCTTGGGTTTCTTCACGGGAGGAGCAACTGCTTTGCCACCCTTCTTGGAGTTACCCTTCTTGCTCTTGCCATTCTTCTTGAAACTAGTGGTTTTATTCACCATCAACACTTGATATTCTTTCTGGATTTCAGACTCAGCGACTTTCAGCATCGCAAACAGCTCGGTGACTGACTTGTTCATCCCGTGCATGTTATAGTTCAGCACAAAGCTTTTGTAGCTAGGTGTCGGTGATTGAAGAACTCTGTCAGTGATCGCCTCTCGCGAAAGAGGCATCCCTTGTTGGGTTCTACCGTAGGTGCATCGCATGCAAATTAAATTTTCCAATGTGCAGAACATCTAAGAACATGCTACGGAGATGGATCACAGATTGTTACCACTAGACGTGCAGTGTAGTGCAGCGGGAATATAGTTGGGGCAACGCGTTCGTGTGGTCCGTCTCCTCCTCGCCCGATCTCCCTCGAACTGCCGTTCCGATCTCCCTCGAACAACCGGTCGCCGGATCCCACGTACAGGTTCACCGGAGCGTCACAAGGGCATTGCCTCTAACGGTATTCGCACGTGCAAGAGGAACACCCGTGCGGCGGACTGCTAGGTCCGATCACACGGTCGACGGCGATGAGTGGAGGTGTCTATTCGCAACACATGCAAACCCTAATGACGGCGCCGAAGCGATCAACCGAATGGGTGTGCCGCACCTCCACTATATATAGGCATCTGGTGCTGGCTCAACTCTTGGGTCTCGCATGGATCCTAAATCCCACATGTTCCTTCCCTTAAGCACGCGACCCTTTAGGTTCTCGTCCACTTGGTCGTGAGTCAGATGACATACGACTCAACCAGTTGGTAGCGGCCTCTAGCAAGACGTGCCAACTCCAAGTGTTCGATGAAGCTGGTTAGGTGAACCTGTACTTCACACTTCTGTTCCCTTTGCCACACGATATGTGTTGTCATGCACAAGGCGACAGGGTCATCCTTGTTGCAGCACGACCTCTTTCTCGTTCTGGTGAATCCGACCAACATTCGGATTATCTCATAATCCTCATCGCATGGCCATGCTTATCCAGGTCAGATCACCCGAGGGGCCCAGAGTATATCTCTCCTGGTAGGAGGGGAAAATCCCATCTTGCTCGAGCATGTCTTGCAGCATGGGTCTGGACAAGCCCGAAACCTACCTTTGTAACTACCCAGTCACGGAGTAGCGTTTGGTCGGCCCAAAGCAAGTCTGTCACCATCCCGAGTACATGCGCCAGCTCAGGTCTTAGGACATAGAACGTATGTTGTACTAGAGACTCATAGATGACCTATCGCTATGTCTCATAGTTGGGTCTGTCCAACTCAAACTTTATCTCGACTCGGATCCGACTATCTCGAATCCGACCAGACCTTTCTGAGTCCATATTATCTGGCTAGCATCCAATGCTACATGGTCAGTGAGACCGAACCATCCACCGTGTCATATGCTAGTCTGATTAGTTGTGCGTCCACACAACCCTTTGGACTAGGGACCATTTAGGACAGTCATCATACAATGCATAGTCTCACAAACAAGTCACGTACTTGTTAATACACATCAATGATAATGTCCAAGGACTATCTTTATTCATAAACACATAGGAAATATCATCATACATGATTGCCTCTAGGGCATATCTCCAACATCCCTAACTCCGCCAGACGAGTCGAATACCCAGACATTCTGAGTATATGTTCACTGATAGACCCGTTCTCCTCCATTTTGCAAGCATAGAACTTATCGGAGGTCTCATACCTCTTGATTCGGGCATTCTTCTTAAAGATAAACTCCAACTCCTGGGACATCCCATATGCTCCATGACGTTCAAAACGTGTTTGAAGTCCTGGTTCTAAGCCTTACAATATTGCACACTGAACTATTGAGTAATCTCCAGAATGTGCCTCCCAAGCGTTCTTAACGTCTTCAGATGACAAGTCTGCGGGTTAGTTACCAAGCGGTGCATCAAGGACATATGCCTTCTGGGAAGCCGTGAGGATAATCCTCAGATTACGGGCCCAGTCCACAAAGTTACTTCCATCATCTTTCAACTTAGATTTCTCTAGGAACACATTAAAATTCAGGGGTGCTACTGCGCGACCAATTGATCTAGAACATAAATAAGCAAAGGTTACTAAGACTATTGTTCAAGATAATGAGTTTAGTTAATCAAATTACTAAAGCTCCCACTCAAGTTGACATCCCTCAGGTCATTTGAGTGACACATGATCCATATTCACCAACTCAAGTCCGATCATCACGTGAGTTAAGGTGGTTTCAATGGTGAACATCATCATGTTGATCATATCTACTATATGACTCATGCTTGACCTTTCGGTCTCTTGTGTTCCGAGACCATGTATGTACATGCTAGGCTCATCAAGTTTAACCCGAGTGTTCTGCATGTGCAACACTGACTTACACCCATTGTATGTGAACGTAGAGTCTATCACACCCGAGCATCACGTCGTGTCTCAACATGACGAACTTTCACAACGGTGCACACTCAAGGAGAACACAGTTCATCTTGAAATTTAAGTGAGGGATCACCTTATAATGCTACCTTTGTCCTAAGCAAAACAAGGTGCATAAAAGGATTAACATCGCATGCAATTCATAAGTGACATGATATGGCCATGAACTTGTGCTTTTGATCTCCATCTTAAAAGCATCGGCATGATCTCCATCGTCACCGGCATGACACCATGATCTCCATCAACGTGTTGCCATCGGGGTTGTCGCGCCCACCATGCTTCTACTACTATTGCTACCGTTTAGCGATAAAGTAAAGCATTACATAGCGCTTAAAGATTGACACGCAGGTCATAAAATAATCAAAGACAACCCTATGGTTCCTGTCGGTTGCCGTACTCATCGACATGCAAGTCGTGATATTCTATACAAAAACATGATCATCTCATACATCACATATATCACATGATGCAATTGGCCATATCACATCACAACATACCCTGCAAAAACACGTTAGACGTCCTCTAATTGTTGTTGCGTTTTTTACGTGGCTGCTATGGGTATCTAGGAAGAACGATTCTTACCTACGCAAAACCACAACGGTGATATGAAGATTGCTTTTTAACCTTCTACAAGGACCACCTTAATCAAATCCGATCCAACTAAAGTGGGAGAGACACACACCCACCAGCCGTCTTTATGCAATGAAGTCACATGTCAGTCGATGGAACACGAACTCTCGTAAGCATACGAGTAAGTCGGTCCGAGCCGCTTCATCCCACAATATCGCTAAACCAAGAAAAGACTAGCTCTTGTGATACAACCTTTGTAATGCAAAGATATTATCATATATTCGTTATAAATAACCTTATTTATTGTCATGTATGACACCTAGTAACATTTTTTGAGCAATTGGCAGGAGCTCTGCCTTTTCATATAGAAGAAGGGAATTGACCTGTTTATAAGGAAAAGTGACTAAAAACCGATACATAACCACACACGTCAACCCCGAGGCTGCAACCCAAACGAGTCGACAGCTCAATTCCCAAGCAATCAGAGCTGACACCCTAACAAATGACCCGGAGTCATCGCTCCGGCTTACTAACCTTAAGAACACATACAGACCGACCCCAAGGGCGCGTACCAGACGAGTCGATGAACCTCCTACCCAAGCAACTAGAGCCGACAACCTGCAACACGATCCGGAGTCTCCGCTCTAGCTTACTAACCACAAGAACTATTGGGGAATGTTGCATGGGAAACCAAAAAATTCCTATGCACACGCAAGATCTATCCATGGTGATGAGAATCTACGAGGGGGGGATTGGATCTACATACCTTTGTAGATCTCTAAGCGGGAAGCGTTAAGAAACGCGGTTCATGTAGTCAAGCGTCTTCGCGATCAAAATCGCTAGTCGTCCCGCGATTCAATCACTATCCGTTCCAGTCTAGCACCGAACGGACGACATCTCCGTGTTCAGCACACGTATAGCTTGATGACAATCTCCGCCTTCTTGATCCAACAAGAGGGAGCGGAGAGGTAGAAGAGTTTTCCGACAACGCGACAGCGTGACGGCAGTGGTGGTGAAACAATTCCGACAGGGCTTTGCCTAGGCACCGCCGAAACTAGAGGGAGACGATCTAGTGGCAAGAGAGGGTTGCAGCGTGGATTAGGGTTGGGTACGGCTGCCCTCTCTCTCCTCCAATATATATAGGAGGGAGGGGAGGGGCAGTAGTAATTCAAAATTTTCCTATGTATCACCAACATCTATCTATGAGAAACCAGCAATGAGTAATGGGTTCGAGTGCATCTTCATACCTTTGAAGATCGCTAAGCGGAAGCGTTACAAGAATGCGGTTGGTGGAGTCGTACTCGCAGCAATTCAGATCGCGGTCGATTCCGATCTAAGCGTCGAACAACGGCGCCTCCACGTTCAACACACGTACAGCCTGGTGACGTCTCCCGTGCCTTGATCCAGCAAGGAGGTGGGAGAGGTTTAGGGAGACCGCTCCGACAGCAGCACGACAGCGTGGTGGAGGTGGAGCGGCGTGGCAACTCCAACAGTGCTTCAACAAGGACTACGGAGGAGGAGGAGAGGGGCTGCTCGAGGGAGATTGGTATGTGTCAACAGCCCCTAGGCCGCTCTATTTATAGGAGGAGGAGGGGGCGCAGCCCCTAGGGTTCCCACCCTAGGGCTGGCGGCTAACCCTAGATGGCCCCTTGGGGTGGCGGCCAAGAGAGGGAGAGAGGGGGAGGTGCCCTAGGGTGGGCCAAGGGCCCATCTGCGCTAGGGTTTGCCCCCCCTCCCTTGCTCTTGCTGCGCCTTTGGCCTTGGTGGGAGGCACACCAGCCCACCCAGGGGCTGGTTCTCTCCCACTTTAGGCCCATGCAGCCCTCTGGTGCTGGTGGCCCCACACGATGGACCCCCGGAACCCTTCCACTGGTCCCGGTACGTTACCGGTGGTGCCCGGAACACTTCCAGTGACCAATACCTTAGTTCCTATATATTAATATTTACCTCCGGACCATTCCGGAACTCCTCCTGATGTCCGGGATCTCATCCGGGACTCCGAACAACCTTCGGTAACCCTGTACACTATTCCCATACAACCCTAGCGTCATCGAACCTTAAGTGTGTAGACCCTATGGGTTCGGGAACCATCCAGACATGACCAAGACACCTCTCTGGTAAATAACCAATAGCGGGATCTGGATACCCATATTGGCTCCCACATGTTCCGCGATGATCTCATCGGATGAACCACGATGTCGGGGATTCAATCAAATCTCGTATACAATTCCCTTTGTCCATCGGTATGTTACTTGCCCGAGGTTAGATCGTCGGTATCCCTGTACGTTGTTCAATCCCGTTACTGGCAAGTCTTTTTACTCGTTCCATAACACATCATCCCGTGGCTAACTCCTTAGTCACATTGAGCTCATTATGATGATGTGTTACCGAGTGGGCCCAGAGATACCTCTCCGTCACATGGAGTGACAAATCCCAGTCTCGATTCGTGCCAACCCAACAGATACTTTTGAGGATACCCGTAGTGTAGTTTTATAGCCGCCCAGTTACGTTGTGACATTTGGCACACCCAAAGTATTCCTAGGGTATCCGGGAGTTGCACAATCTCATGGTCTAAGGATATGATACTTGACATTAGAAAAGCTTTAGCAGACGAACTACACGATCTTGTTCTATGCTTAGGATTGGGTCTTGTCCATGACATCATTCTCCTAATGACGTGATCCCATTATAAATGACATCCAATGTCCATGTCCATGAAACCGTGACCATCTAGTGATCAACGAGATAGCCAACTAGAGGCTCACTAGGGACATGTTGTGGTCTATGTATTCACACATGTATTATGGTTTCCGGTTAATACAATTATAGCATGAACAATAGACAATTATCATGAACAAGGAAATATAATAACCACTTTATTATTGCCTCTAGGGCATATTTCCAACAGTCTCCCACTTGCACTAGAGTCAATAATCTAGTTTACATCGCCATGTGAGTAACACTTACATCAGCATGTGATCATATCATCATGTGATTAACACCCAATTAGTTATCGGGCTTGATCATGTTTTGCTCGTGAAAGAGGTTTTAGTCAACGGGTCTGCGACATTCAGATCTGTGTGTACCTTGCAAACTTCTATGTCAAACTGTAGATACTGCTCCCATGCTCCACTTGGAGCTTTTCCAAATGGCTACTCCACTATACGTATCCGGATTTCTACTAAGAGTCATCCGGATTGGTGTTAAAGCTTGCATCAACGTAACCCTTTACGACGAACTCTTTATCACCTCCATAATCGAGAAATATTTCCTTAGTCCTATAGTTGCTAAGGATAATTTTGACCGCTGTCCAGTGATCCACTCCTGGATCTCTCTTGTACCCCTTGACAGACTCATGGCAAGGCACACATAGGTGTGGTACACAGCATGGCATGCTATATAGAGCCTATCGCTGAAGCATAGGGGTGACACTCATCTTTTATCTATTTTCTGCCGTGGTCGAGCATTCAGCTGTGCCCAATCTCACACCTTCTAATACAGGCAAGAACCATTTCTTGGACTAATCCATATTGAACTTCTTCAATATCTTTGTCAAGGTATGTACTCATTGAAATTATTATCAAACATCTTGATCTATCTCTATAAATCTTGATGCCTAACGATTAGGTAGCTTTATCCAAGTATTCATTTGAAAAACCTTTTCCAAACAACCATTTATGTTTCCCAGAAATTCTTCATCATTTCCGATCAATAATATGTCAACTACATATTCTTATAAGAAATCCTATAGTGCCCCCACTCAGTTTCTTGTAAATACAAGTTTCTCATACACTTTGTATAAACTCAAAAACTTTGATCACTTCATCAAAGCTCATATTCCAACTCCGAGATGCTTGCTCCAGTCATTAGAAGGATCGCTGGAGTTTGCATACCTTTTAGCATCCTTAGGATTGACAAAACCTTCTAGTTGTATCACATAAAACTCTTCCTCATGGAAACCGTTAAGGAAGCCTTGTTTTGACATCCATCTCCCAGATTTCATAGTTAAAAAATGCAGTAAGTGATAACATAATTTTATCAAACTTTTAGCATCGCTAAAGATGAGAAAATCTCATCGCGGTCAACTCCTTGAACTTGGTGGAAACTTCTTTGCGACAAGCCGAGCTTTATAAATGGTGACATTTCACCATTAGTGTTTGTGTTCATCTCAAAGGTCCATTTGTACTCAACGATCTGCCGTTCAATGGGCAAGTCTACCAAAGTCCATACTTGGTTTTCATACATGGATCCTTTCTCGGATTTCATGGGTCCTAGCCATTTGTTGGAATCCAGGCCCACCATCGCTTCTCCATAGTTCGTAGGTTCATCGTTGTCCAACAACACGACTTCCAAGACAGGTTTGCCATACTACTCAGGAGCAGTACGCGTCCTTGTCGACCTACGAGGTTCGATAGTAACTTGATCCGAAGCTTCATGATCATCATCATTAACTTCCTTTCAACTGACGTAGGCTCCACAGAAACATCTTTCCATGTTGCGCTACTCTCTGGTTGAAACAAAGGTTCAACCACCTCATCAAGTTCTATCTTCCTCCCACTCAATTCTTTCGAGTGAAATTCTTTCTCGACAAAGGACCCGTTCTTAGCAACAAACACCTTTTGCGCTTGGATCTAAGATACAAGGTATACCCAATGTATCCTTAGGGTATTCTATGAAGATGCATTTGCCTGATTTCCGTTCGAGCTCATTAGGTGAAAACCCATTTTCGCATAAGCGTCGCAGCCCCAAACATTAAGATATGACAGCTTAGGCTTCTGTCAAACCATAATTATCACGGTGTCATCTCAACAGACTTAGATGGTGCCCTATGAAAGTGAATGGATTTGTCTTTAATGCAGAACCCCATAACGATAGTGGAAAAACGATAAGAGACATCATAGTATGCACTATATCCAATAGAGCACGACTACGACGTTCGGACACACGATCACACTATGGTGTTCCAGGAGGCGTGAGGTGTGAAACAATTTCCACATTGTCTTAAATTGCATACCAAACTCGTAACTCGGATATTCATGTCCACGATCATATCGTAGACATTTTATCTTCTTGTCACGATGATCTTTAACTTTACTCTGAAACTACTGGAACCTTTCAAACGTTTCAGACTCGTGTTTCATTAAGCAAATATCCCCATATTTACTCAAATCATCAGTGAAGGTAAAGAAACTAATGATATCAATTGTGTGTTTCAACACTCATTGCACCGCATACATCAACATGTATTAATTCCAATAAGCTACTAGCCCGCTCCATCATACCGGAAGACAGGGTCTTAGTCATCTTGCCCAAGAGGCATGGCTCCCATGTCTCAACCAATTCGAAATCGGGTGAGTCAAAAGATCCATCAGCATGGAATTTCTTCATGCGATTTATACCAATATGACATTTAGCGGCAGTGCCACAAGTATGTGGTACTATCATTATTAACCTTGTATCTTTTGGTACCAATGTTATGAACATGTGTCCTACTACGATCAAGATTCAATAAACCATTCCCAGTGGGTGCGTGACCATTGAAGGCATTATTCATGTAAACAAAATAACCATTATTCTCTAACTTATATGAATAATCGTATTGCACTAAACATGATCTAATCATGTTCATGCTCAAGGCAAACACCAAATAACATTTATTTAGGTTTATCACAAATCCCAAAGGTAGAGAGAGCGTGCGTTGGTGATCACATCAACCTTGGATACACTTCCAACACACATCGTCACCTTTCACATAGCTAGCCTCCGTTTATTCCGTAGCTTTTATTTCGAGTTGCTAATACTGAGCAATTGAACCGGTATCCAATACCCAGGTGCTACTAGGAGTACCAACAAGGTACACATCCATAACACGTATATCAAATATACTTCTGTCGACATTGCCAGCCTTCTTATATACCAAGTATCTAGGGTTGTTCCGCTTCAGCGAACATTCTCCTCATAATAGAAGCACTTAGTCTCTGGTTTGGGCTCAACCTTGGGTTTCTTCACTAGAGCGGCAACTGACTTGCCATTCCTGAAGTTTTTCCCTTCTTTCCCTTGCCCTTCTTGAAACTAGTGGTTTTCACTTAACCATCAACACTTGATGCTCCTTCTTGATTTCTACCTTCGTGGTGTCAAACATCACGAACAACTCAGGGATCATCTTATCCATCCCCGGCATGTTATAGTTCATCACGAAAAGCTCTAGTAGCTTGGTGGCAGTGACTTGGAGAACTATATTAATCACTATCTTATTTCGAAGATTAAATCCCACTCGATTCAAGTGATTGTAGCACCTAGACAATCTGAGCACATGCTCACCGATTGAGTGATTCTCCTGTATCTTGCACGCAAAGAATCTTGTTGGAGGTCTCATACCTCTCAACATTGGCACGAGCCTGAAATCCCAATTTCAGCTCTTAGAACATCTCATATGTTCCGTGACGTTCAAAATGTTTTGGAGCCTCAATTCTAAGCCGTAGTGCATGACGCACTGAACTATCAAGTAGTCATCAGAAAGTCCCTATCATATGTTCACAATATCTGAAGACAACGCTTGAGGGAGTGGTGCACTTAGCGGTGCATCAAGGACATAAGCCTTCTGTGCAGCAATGAGGACAATCCTCAGATCACGACCCAGTCTACATTATTGCTACCATCAACTTTCAACTTACTTTTCTCTAGTACCGTATCAATAAAACAGGGGAGCTACGGCACGAGCTATCCACGACATAATTTGCAAAGACACTTTTAGACTAAGTTCATGATAATTAAGTTCATCTAATCAAATTATTAATGAACACCCACTTAGATAGACATCTCTATAGTCATCCAAGTGACACATGATCCACGTCAACTAGCTCGTGTACGATCATCACATGAGACGGACTAGTCATCAATGGTGAACATCTCCATGTTGATCGTATCTTCTACATGACTCATGTTCGACCTTTTGGTCTCGCGTGTTCCGAGGCCATGTCTGTACATGCTAGTCTCGTCAAGTCAACCTAAGTGCATTGCGTGTGTAAATCTAGCTTACACCCGTTGTATGCGAACGTTAGAGCCTATCACACCCGATCATCACGTGGTGCTGCGGAACAACCATCCTTAGCGACGATGCACAGTTAGGGTGAACACCTTTCTTGAAATTTTATTGAGAGATCATCTTATTCACTACCGTCGTTCTAAGCAAATAAGATGTAAACATGATAAACATCACATGCAATCAATATAGTGACATGATATGGCCAATATCATCTTGCTCCTCCGATCTCCATCTTCGGGGCACCATGATCATCACTGCCATCGTCACGACACCATGATCTCCATCATCATGATCTCCATCATTGTGTCTCCACGAAATCGTACTGCCAACTATTACTTCTACTACTATGGCTAATGCTTAGCAACAAAGTTAAGTAATTACATGGCGTTGACACGCAGATCAATTAATAAATTAAGACAACTCCTATGGCTCCTGCCGATTGTCATACTCATCGACATGCAAGTCGTGAATCCTATTACAAGAACATGATCAATCTCATACATCACATATATCGTATCACATTATTTGGCCATATCACATCACATGGCGTATGCTGCAAACACAAGTTAGACGTCCTCTAATTTGTTGTTCGTAAGTTTTTACGTGGCTGCTATAGGTTTCTAGCGAGAACATTTCTTACCTACGCAAAAACCATAACATGATATGCCAATTTCTATTTACCCTTCATAAGGACCCTTTTCATCGAATCCGATCCGACTAAAGTGGGAGAGACAGACACCCACAAGCCACCTTATGCAACCAGTGCATCTGTGGTGGAACCAGTCTCACGTAATCGTACGTGTAAGGTCGGTCCGAGCCGCTTCATCCCACAATGCCGTCGAATCAAGATAAAACTAGTAACGGCAAGCCAATTGACAAAATCGACGCCCACAACACCTTGTGTTCTACTCGTGCATAGATTCTACGCATAGACCTAGCTCATGATGCCACTGTTGGGGAACGTAGTAGTAATTCAAAATTTTCCTACATATCACCAAAATTTATCTATGAGAAACCAGCAACGAGTAAGCGGTTTGACTGCATCTTCATACCTTTGAAGATCACTAAGCGGAAGCGTTACATGAACCCGGTTGGTGGAGTCATACTCGTAGCGATTCAGATCGCGGTCGATTCCGATCTAAGCACCGAAAAACAGCGCCTCCGCATTCAACACACGTACAGCCCGGTGACGTCTCCCGCGCCTTGATCCAGCAAGGATGAGGGTGAGGTTGAGGGAGACCGCTCCAACAGCAGCACGACGGCGTGGTGGAGGTGGAGCGGCATGGCAACTCCGACAGTTCTTCAACAGGGACTACAGAGGAGGAGAAGAGTGGCTACTCGAGGGAGATTGGTATGTGTCAACAACCCCTAGGCATCTCTATTTATAGGAGGAGGAGCAGGGGGCACAGCCCCTAGGGTTCCCACCCTAGGGCTGGCGGCAAACCCTAGATGGCCCCTTGGGGCGGCGGCAAGAGAGGGAGAGAGGGGGGAGGCGCCCTAGGTGGGCCTAGGGCCCATCTGCGCTACGGTTTGCCCCCTGCTCTTGCTGCACCTTGGGCCTTGGTGGGAAGCTCACCAGCCCACCCAGGGGTTAGTTCCCTTCCACTTTAGGCCCATGCAGCCCTCTGGTGCCGGTAGCCCCACACGGTGGACCCCCGGAACCCTTCCGATGGTCCCGGTATGTTACCGGTGATGCCCGAAACACTTCCGGTGACCAATACCTCACTTCCTACATATTAATATTTACCTCCGGACCATTCCGGAACTCCTTGTGATGTCCTGGATCTCATCTGGGACTCCAAACAACCTTCGGTAACCACATACACTATTCCCATACGACCCTAGTGTCATCGAACCTTAAGTGTGTAGACCCTACGGGTTCGAGAACCATGCAGACATGACCAAGACACCTCTCTGGTAAATAACCAATAGCAGGATCTAGTTACCCATATTGGCTCCCACATGTACCGCGATGATCTCTTTGGATGAACCACGATGTCAGAGATTCAATAAAATCTCGTATACAATTCCCTTTGTCCATCGGTATGTTACTTGCCCGAGGTTTGATCGTTGGTATCCCTATACCTTGTTCAATCTTGTTACCAGAAAGTCTCTTTACTTGTTCCATAACACATCATCCCGTGGCTAACTCCTTAGTCACATTCAGATCATTATGATGATGTCTTACCGAGTGGGCCCAGAGATACCTCTCCATCACACGGAGTGACAAATCCCAGTCTCGATTCGTGCCAACTCAAAAGATACTTTTGGGGATACCCATAGTGTACCTTTATAGCCACCCAGTTACGTTGTGATGTTTGGCACACCCAAAGTATTCCTACGGTATCCGGGAGTTGCACAATCTCATGGTCTAAAGAAATGATACTTGACATTAGAAAAGCTTTAGCAGACGAACTACAAGATCTTGTGTTATGCTTAGGATTGGGTCTTGTCCATCACATCATTTTCCTAATGATGTGATCCCGTTATAAATGACATCCAATGTCCATGGCCATGAAACCTTGACCATCTATTGATCAATGAGCTAGCCAACTAAAGGCTCACTAGGGACATGTTGTGGTCTATGTATTCACACATGTATTATGGTTTCTGGTTAATACAATTATAGCATGAACAATAGACAATTATCATGAACAAGGAAATATGATAACCACTTTATTATTGCCTCTAGAGCATATTTCCAATAGGGTTTCCCCTAGGATTCGGCTAAACACGAGGCGGAGGATTCTGATGTCTACTATGCAACCTTCTTCTTGTAGACACGTGTTGGGCCTCGAAGCGTAGAGTTTTGTACGACAATACCAAATTTTCCTCAAGTGGATGACCTAAGGTTTATCAATCCGTGGGAGGCGTAGGATGAAGATGTTCTCTCTCAAACAACCCTGCAACCAAATAACAAAGAGTCTCCTGTGTCCCCAACACACCCAACACAATGGTAAATTGTATAGGTGCACTAGTTTGGCGAAGAGATGGTGATACAAGTGCAATATGGGTGGTAGATATAGTTTTTTTAATCTCAAAATATAAAAACAGCAAGGTAACAAATAGTAAACTGCAAGCAAAACGTTGTATAAATGCTTGGAAACAAGGCCTAGGGTCCATACTTTCACTAGTGCAATTTCTCTCAACAATATAGGCATAGTTGAATCATATGTAAATCCCTCATGCACGACAAAGAGTTCACTCCAAAGTCACAAATAGAGGAGAACAAACGAAGATATTATTGTAGGGTACGAAACTGTTGGGGAATGTTGCATGGGAAACAAAAAATTCCTACGCTTCGCCAAGATCAATCTAGGACATGAGCATCTATCAGAGGAGAGATTGGATCTACGTACCCTTGTAGATCGCTAAGCGGAAGCGTTAAAGAACACGGTTGATGTAGTGGTACGTCTCTGCTATCCAAATCGCAAGCCGTCCCATGAACTCCCGATCAAGTACCGAACGGACGGCACCTCCGCGTTCAGCACACGTGCAGCTTGATGAAGATCTCTGCCTTCTGATACATCAATAGGGAGCGGAGAGGTAGACGAGTTCTTCGACAGCACGACGGTGTTGCGGCGATGGTGGTGGAGCAATTCCAGCAGGGCTTCGCCTAAGCACTACTGAAAACTGATCTAGAGGAGAAAATGATCTAGAGGAAGAAGAGGGCAGCACGCGGCAATTAGGGTTAGGGCTGCCCTAAAATCCTCTAGTATATATAGTAGGGCAGGGGAGATGAGGCAGCCCTAGCCTCTCCTCCAAGGAGAGGTTCAGCCGAAGCCTAGGGGAGGAGTCCACCTCCCACAAGGAGGTGGATTCCAAGTGGTACTCTTCCCTAACTTGGCCCCTACTCTTCCTCCTTCTTCCCTTGTGCATAGGCCCTTATGGGATGGCTAGCCCAGCCCACCAGGGGATGGTGTGCCACCTCTAAGGCCCATGTGTCCCCTTGGGGTATGTGGACACCACTTGGTGGTCCCCGGAACCCATTTGTCACTCCCGGTACACTACCAGAAATGCCCAAAACTTTTCCGAAGTTCAAACCACCACTTTCCTATATATCAATCTTTACCTCCGGACCATTCCGGAGCTCCTCATGATATCCGGATATCATCTGGGACTCCAAACAACCTTGGGTCACCACCATACATAACTCTATACTACCAAAACGTCACCGAACCTTAAGTGTGCAGACCCTGCGGGTTCGAGAACTATGTAGACATGACCGAGACACCTCTACGGTCAATAACCAATAGTGGGACCTGGATGCCCATATTGATTCCTACATATTCTACGAAGATCTTTATCGGTCGAACCTCTATGTCAAGGATTAGTTAATCCCGTATGATGTTCCCTTTGTTCTTCGGTATGTTACTTGCCCGAGATTCGATCGTCGGTATCTCCATACCTGGTTCAACCTCGTTACCGACAAGTCTCTTTACTCGTTCCGTAATACAAGATCCAATGGCAAACACTTAGTCACATGGCTTGCAAGGCTTATTGCGATGTTGTATTACCGAGTGGGCCCTGAGATACCTTTCCGTCACATGGAGTAACAAATCCCAGTGTTGATCCATGCCAACCCAGCAGACACCCTCGGAGATACCTTTAGAGCACCTTTATAGTCACCCATTTACGTTGCGACATTTGATACACAAAAGGCACTCCTCCGATGTCCTTGAGTTGCATGATCTCATGGTCATACGAACCATATACTTGACATGCAGAAAAACTATAGCAATAAACTGACACGATCATATGCTACGTTTATAGTTTGGGTTCTTGTCCATCCCATCATTCTCCTAATGATGTGATCCACGTTATCAAATGATATATCATGTCAATGGCTAGGAAACCTTGACCATCTTTGATCAATGAGCAAGTCTACTAGAGGCACACTAGGGACAAAGTGTTGTTTATATATCCACACATGACATGTGTTTCCAACCAGTACAATTATAGCATGGATAATAAACAATTATCATGAACAAGGAAATATAATTATAAACACTTTATTTATTGCCTCTAGGCCATATTTCTAACTGAAACCACCTCAAAGTTATCCTTTCCAGTCAATCTTATGAGTTATCCCTATAAGTGTCACAAACAGCCCTAGAGTTCGTACTAAAATAACCCTTAAGATACACATCAACCAAGACCCTAATGTGACCTAGATACTCCAATGTCACCACAAGTACCCATGGGCTTGATTATACGATATGCATCACATAATTTCAGATTCATCATGTTCAATCCAACACAAAGAACTTCAAAGAGTGCCCCAAAGTTTTCTACCGGAACGACAAGACCAAAACGTGTGCCAACCCCTATGCATAGATTCCCATGGTCACGGAACACGCAAGTTGATAACCAAAACATACATCAAGTGGATCAATAGAACATCCCCATTGGCACCACGGATATCCCACGCAAGACATACATCAAGTGTTCTCATATCCTTAAAGACTCAATGCCAATAAGAAAACTTCAAGGGAAACTCAATTCATCACAAGAAGATGGAGAGGGGAAAACTCCATATGATCCAATCTATATCAATAAAGGTCGCGGTACCTCAGGATCGTGCCATCTCAAGAACACGAGAGAGAGATTGATCAAACACATAGCTACTGGTACATACCCTCAGCCCCGAGGGTGAACTACTCCCTCCTTGTCATGGAGACTACCGGGATGATGAAGGTGGACTCCGGTGATGGTCTCCCCCTTCGGCAGGGTGTCGGAATGGAATCCCAATTGGTTTTTCGTGGCTATGGAGGCTTGTGGCGGCGGAACTACCGATCTAGGTTTTTTTGGGGGGGGGGGTCTGTATTTATAAGAGTGTTGTGGCGGCGAAAACAAGTCTAGGGGCCGAGGAAGTCACAAGCCAGGGGACGCGCTCTATGGCTTGTGGCTTTCCTTTGCCTTCCTCTCCGATGACTCTTCGCTCTAGTATTTTTTATATTTTCCCAAAAATATTCTCCGTAAATTTTTTGCTCATTCCGAGAAATTTTATTTCTGCACAAAAACAACACCACGGTAGTTCTGTTGAAAATAGCGTCGTCAGTCCGGGGGTTAGTTCTAATAAAATCATACCAAAATCATATAGAATTATTGTAAAACATGGCATGAATACTTCATAAATTATAGATACGTTGGATACGTTTCAGAGTCCACCTCCAATCCTAGTCCAAGTAGGATTCCAATCCTACTTGGGATTTCCTTCCCCTACTTGGGTTTTTTCCTTTTGCACACCTCTAGACGCATGGGCCCTTAGGTGCTGGCTTGCCCAGCACACTAAGGGCTGGTGCGCACTCTTAAGGGCCATGTGGCCTCCCTCTCAACGTGGTGTCCCCTCCTGATGGCCCCTCGGAACCCTCCCGGCACCCCCGATACACTACCGGAAATACCTGAAACTTTTCTGATCACCAAAACGGGACTTCCTATATATCAATCTTAACTTACGAACCATTCTGAAGCTCCTTGTGACTTCCGATATCTCATCCGGCACTCTGAACAACCTTCGGTCACCACCATGCATAACTCAATACTACCAAAACTTCACCGAACGTTAAGTGTGCAGACCCTACGGGTTCGAGAACTATGTAGACATGACCGAGACACCTCTAAGGTCAATAACCAATAGTGGGACCTGGATGACCATATTGGTTCCTACATATTCTATGAAGATCTGTATCGGTTGAACCTCTATGTCAAGGATTCAGTTAATCCCATATGATGTTCCCTTTGTTCTTCGGTATGTTATGTGTCCGAGATTCGATCGTCGGTATCTCTATACCTAGTTCAATCTCGTTACCGACAAGTCTCTTTATTCGTTCCGTAATACAAGATCCTATGGCTAACACTTTAGTCACTTTGCTTGCAAGGCTTATTGTTATGTTGTATTACCGAGTGGGCCCTGAGATACCTCTCTGTCACACGGAGTAACAAATCCCAGTCTTGATCCATGCCCACTCAGTAGACACCCTCAGAGATACCTATAGATCACCTTTATAGTCACCCAGTTACGTTGCGATGTTTGATACACATAAGGTACTCCTTCGGTGTCAGTGAGTTGCATGATCTCATGGTCATCGGAATGGATAGTTGACACGCAGAAAACTATAGCAATGAACTGACACGATCATATTGCTATGTTTATAGTTTGGGTCTTGTCCATCACATCATTCTCCTAATGATGTGATCCCATTATGAAATGACATCTCATGTCCATGGCTAGAGGAAACCTTGACCGTCTTTGATCAATGAGCTAGTCTATTAGAGGCACAGTAGGGACCATGTCGTTTGTCTATGTATCCACACATGTATCTGAGTTTCCGATCAATACAATTTTTAGCATGGATAATAAACAATTATCATGAATAAGGAAATATGATAATAACTAATTTATTACTGCCTCTAGGGAATCATGGAATTGGTGATTGAAGGATGGTTGGTGATTGCGATGGCATCGATTTCCCCTCTCCGGAGCCCAAAACGATCTCCAAATCTAGTCTCCCGAGGAAAGAACAGGAGGTGGCGGCGGCTCCGTATCATGAAACACGATGAACTCTTCTCTCTGATTTTTCTCTCTGCGAATAAGGTTGTATGGAGCTGGAGAGGAGGTTGGAGGAGCCATGAGGGCCCCACAAGCCTACTAGGCGCAACTAGGGGGGTGGCCGTGCCTAGCAGGCTTGTGGCCTGCAGGTGCCCCCCTCTGGTTGATTCTTGCGCCAGTATTTTTTATTAAATCCAAAAATTTCTCTTTAAATTTTCAGGATGATCCGAGAACTTTTATTTTTCACAAAAATAACACCAAGCAATTCTGCTAAAAACAGTGTCAGTCCGGGTTAGTTCCATTCAATCATGCAAATTAGAGTCCAAAACAAGGGCAAAAGAGTTGGGATAAGTGGATACGATGGAGACGTATCAATACAACTTTCTCATAAACTTTGTAAACCCAAAAAGCTTTGACCATCTCATCAAAGCATATATTCCAACTCCGAGATGCTTGCTCATGTCCATAGAAGGATCGCTGGATCTTGCATACCTTTTAGCTCCTTAGGACCGAAAAAACTTCTGGTTGTATCACATACAACCTTTCCCTATGGAAACGTTAAGGAAACATGTTTTGACATCCATCTGCCAAATTGATAATCGAAAAATGCAACAACTGCTAACATAATTCCAACAGACTTTAGCATCGCTACGGGTGAGAAAGTCTCATCGTAGTGAACTCTTGAACTTGTCAAAAACTTCTTTGTGACAAGTCGAGCTTTATAAATGGTGACATTTACCATCAGCATCTGCTTCTTCTTAGAGGTCCATTTGTGCTCAACGGCTTGCCGTCAACGGGCAAGTCTACCAAAGTCCAGACTTGGTTTTCATACATGGATCCTTTCTCGGATTTCTTGGTTCCTAGCCATTTGTTGGAATCCAGGCCCACCATCGCTCTTCATAGCTTGTAGGTTCATTGTTGTCTAACAACATGACCTCCAAGACGGTTGACGTACCACTCAGGGGTTGTACGATTCCTAGTCAACCTACGAGGTTCGGTAGTACTTGATCTGAAGCTTCATGATCATCATCATTTGCTTCCTCTTCACTTGGTGTAGGCGTGGCAGAAACATCTTTTTGTGTATGCTACTATCCAACTGAAGTGAGAGTTCAACAACCTCATCAAGTTCTACTTCCTCCCACTCAATTCTTTCGAGAAACTCTTTCTCGAGAAAGGACTCATTTTTAGCAACAAACACTTTGCCTCGGATCTGAGATAGAAGGGTATACCCATATGTTTCCTTAGGGTATCCTATGAAGATGCACTTTTCCACTTTGGGTTCGAGCTTATGAGACATAAGCGCGTCGAACTCTGAGAAATGACAGCTTAGGTTTCCGCAGACCATAATTCATCGATGTCATCTCACGGATTAGATGGTGCCCTATCTAAAGTGAATATAGTTGTCTCTAATGCATAACACCAAAACGATAGTGGCAAAATGATAAGAGACATCATAGCATGCACCAAATCCAATAGGGCGCGACTACAACATTCGAGCGCACCACACACTATGGTGTTCCAGGTGGAGTGAGTTGTGAAACAACTTCCACATTGTCTTAAGTTGTATACCAACTCGTAACTCAGATATTCATCTCCACGATTATATCGTAGACATTTTATCTTCTTGTCACGATGATCTCAAACTTTACTCTGAATTTGCTTGAACTTTTCAAACATTTCAGCTTGTGTTTCATTAAGTAAATATACCCATATCTACTCAAATTATCAATGAAGTAAGAAATAACGATATCCACTACACGCTACAATACTCATTGGATCGCATACATCAAGATGTATCATTTGCCAATAAGTTACTTGCCCGCTCCATCATACAGGAAAACGGGGTCTTAGTCATCTTGCCCATGAGGCATGGTCCGCATGTATGAACCGATTCAAAATTGAATGAATCCAAAGATCCATCAGTATGGAGTTTCTTCATGCACTTTACACCAATATGACATTTAGCGCCAGTGCCACAAGTATGTGTACTATCATTACTAACTTCGCATCTTTTGGCATCAATTTTATGAACATGTGTATCACTACGATCAAGATTCAATAAACCATTCTCCTTGGGGTGCATAACCATTGAAAGTATTATTCATGAAACAGAATAACCATTATTTTGTGACTTAAAAGAATAACCGTATTGCGATAAACATGATCCAATCATGTTCATGCTCTACGCAAAACCAAATAACATTTAGGGGTTGTTTGGATAGCTGGAATATAGAGAATCTGTTTTGTATAAAAAAGAAAAACTGGTTAACCACCAAAACCACGTTTGGCTTTTCTAGGTAATCCACGGATATGCAAAACTAGATTCCCATAAACCTGGAATTTTAGGTTTGTAGAAAAACGGTATTAGTCATTTTTCTATAAACAGATTCCTATATCTCTCTCGCTGATTCTCGTGGGCACATTCATCAGCATAAGCATTAGAATCTACAGATGTGCCGGTGACTGACGACAGACTCGATGAGCTCTCACTAGTGTGCCACACGTCGAGGTCGTATCCTCTAGTCGCCGGCCTGTCGGTCGCCACTTCTTCTATGTCGTTCGTCTGTCGTTGTTGCTGCCAAGGTTATCTCCTTGAGCACGTAAATGCGTCCACAGACGGTGATCAAATCGATCCAGCTTGTTCCCGTCGGTAGCTAGCTTCTACATGCACATGTGCGCGGCGTCGTTCGTGCATTCTGCAGCCACCCGATATAATTGATCTAGACGTAATTTCTCTATGGGCAGCAGGTTCTCCATCTGTGTGCATGTTCACGGGTGTAATTTCGTGCGTCCGGCAGCAGATAGATCGAATTGCTCCAGCGCTTGCCTAGGTAGCTAGCTTCTACATGAGCGTGTACAAGACTGTCCGGCGAGATCGATGAGACAACTCTCATGTACTTGTGTACCTTGACGGAATGTTACGGAGAATGAAAAGCTCATCATAGAATAGGAATACTATTATGAATCATTATCAAATAAGAAACTGACAAACACACTTTCCAACCCAAACGTAGTTTTATATAAACTCATTCATTCTTAACCGAAAAAATAGTAAAACTAGTTTGTTAAAATCAGCTAAAAACTTGTTTTCTATAAACCAACGCCTAATATTTGCTATCCAAACAACCCTTATTCGGTTTTGACACTAATCCCGAAGATAGAGGGAGCATGCGATGGTGATAACATCAACCTTAGAAACACTTCCAACACACATCGTCACCTCGCCCTTAGCTAGTCTCTGTTTTAACCGTAGCTTTTATTTCGAGTACTAATATTTAGCAACTGAACCAGTATCTAATACCCAAATGCTACAAGGAGTACTAGTAAGGTACACATCAATAACACGTATATCAAATATACTTCTGTTGACGTTGCCATCCTTCTTATCTACCACGTATCTAGGGTTGTTCCACTTCAGCAAACCGTTCTCCTCATAATATAAGCACTTAGTCTCGGGTTTAGGTTCAACCTTGGTTTCTTCACTCCAGCAGCAACTTGCTTGCCATTCATGATGTTTCCCTTCTTTCCCTTGCCCTTCTCGAAACTAGTGGTTTTACTAACCATCAACATTTGATGCTCCTTCTTGATTTGTACCTTCGCGGTGTCGAACATCGCAACTAGCTCATGGGATCATCCATCCTTGGCATGTTATAGTCATCATGAAGCTCTAGTAGCTTTGTGGCAGTGACATGGAGAACTATGCTAATCACTATCTTTTTGGAAGATCAACTCCCACTCAATTCAAGGGATTACAACACCTAGACAATCTGAGTACATGCTCACTGATTGTGCTATTATCCTTCATCTTGAAGGCAAAGGATCTTGTTGGAGGTCACATACCTCTCAACACAGGCACGAGCCTGAAATCTCAATTCCAACTCTTAGAACATCTCATATGCTTGTGGCAATCAAACGTCTTTGGAGCCTCAATTATAAGCCGTAATGCATGACGCACTAAATATCAGTAGTCATCTCAAGTGCTGTCAGATGTTCACAACATCCACATACACGCTAGAGGGGTGGCGCACCGAGCGGTGCATTAAGGACATAAGCCTTCTATGCAGAAATAGAGGACAGTCCTCTGATCACGGACCTATTCCATATAATTTCTACCATCATCTTTTAACTCTATTTTCTCTAGGAACGTATAAGAAACACAGGGGAGCTACAACGTGAGCTATTGATCTACAACATAATTTTGCAAAGACAACTTTAGACTATGTTCGATAATGAGTTCAATTAATCATATTACTTAAGAGCTCCCACTCAAACCAACATCCCTTGGGTTGTCTAAGTGTGACATG